>CM072532.1:9670000-9672500 GCA_036898165.1 Silybum marianum | reverse complement strand
GATAGATAGATAGATAGATAGATAGATAGATAGATAGATAGATAGATAGATAGATAGATAGATAGATAGATAGATAGATAGATAGATAGATAGATAGATAGATAGATAGATAGATAGATAGATAGATAGATAGATAGATAGATAGATAGATAGATAGATAGATAGATAGATAGATAGATAGATAGATAGATAGATAGATAGATAGATAGATAGATAGATAGATAGATAGATAGATAGATAGATAGATAGATAGATAGATAGATAGATAGATAGATAGATAGATAGATAGATAGATAGATAGATAGATAGATAGATAGATAGATAGATAGATAGATAGATAGATAGATAGATAGATGGATAGATAGATAGATAGATAGATAGATAGATAGATAGATAGATAGATAGATAGATAGATAGATAGATAGATAGATAGATAGATAGATAGATAGATAGATAGATAGATAGATAGATAGATAGATAGATAGATAGATAGATAGATAGATAGATAGATAGATAGATAGATAGATAGATAGATAGATAGATAGATAGATAGATAGATAGATAGATAGATAGATAGATAGATAGATAGATAGATAGATAGATAGATAGATAGATAGATAGATAGATAGATAGATAGATAGATAGATAGATAGATAGATAGATAGATAGATAGATAGATAGATAGATAGATAGATAGATAGATAGATAGATAGATAGATAGATAGATAGATAGATAGATAGATAGATAGATAGATAGATAGATAGATAGATAGATAGATAGATAGATAGATAGATAGATAGATAGATAGATAGATAGATAGATAGATAGATAGATAGATAGATAGATAGATAGATAGATAGATAGATAGATAGATAGATAGATAGATAGATAGATAGATAGATAGATAGATAGATAGATAGATAGATAGATAGATAGATAGATAGATAGATAGATAGATAGATAGATAGATAGATAGATAGATAGATAGATAGATAGATAGATAGATAGATAGATAGATAGATAGATAGATAGATAGATAGATAGATAGATAGATAGATAGATAGATAGATAGATAGATAGATAGATAGATAGATAGATAGATAGATAGATAGATAGATAGATAGATAGATAGATAGATAGATAGATAGATAGATAGATAGATAGATAGATAGATAGATAGATAGATAGATAGATAGATAGATAGATAGATAGATAGATAGATAGATAGATAGATAGATAGATAGATAGATAGATAGATAGATAGATAGATAGATAGATAGATAGATAGATAGATAGATAGATAGATAGATAGATAGATAGATAGATAGATAGATAGATAGATAGATAGATAGATAGATAGATAGATAGATAGATAGATAGATAGATAGATAGATAGATAGATAGATAGATAGATAGATAGATAGATAGATAGATAGATAGATAGATAGATAGATAGATAGATAGATAGATAGATAGATAGATAGATAGATAGATAGATAGATAGATAGATAGATAGATAGATAGATAGATAGATAGATAGATAGATAGATAGATAGATAGATAGATAGATAGATAGATAGATAGATAGATAGATAGATAGATAGATAGATAGATAGATAGATAGATAGATAGATAGATAGATAGATAGATAGATAGATAGATAGATAGATAGATAGATAGATAGATAGATAGATAGATAGATAGATAGATAGATAGATAGATAGATAGATAGATAGATAGATAGATAGATAGATAGATAGATAGATAGATAGATAGATAGATAGATAGATAGATAGATAGATAGATAGATAGATAGATAGATAGATAGATAGATAGATAGATAGATAGATAGATAGATAGATAGATAGATAGATAGATAGATAGATAGATAGATAGATAGATAGATAGATAGATAGATAGATAGATAGATAGATAGATAGATAGATAGATAGATAGATAGATAGATAGATAGATAGATAGATAGATAGATAGATAGATAGATAGATAGATAGATAGATAGATAGATAGATAGATAGATAGATAGATAGATAGATAGATAGATAGATAGATAGATAGATAGATAGATAGATAGATAGATAGATAGATAGATAGATAGATAGATAGATAGATAGATAGATAGATAGATAGATAGATAGATAGATAGATAGATAGATAGATAGATAGATAGATAGATAGATAGATAGATAGATAGATAGATAGATAGATAGATAGATAGATAGATAGATAGATAGATAGATAGATAGATAGATAGATAGATAGATAGATAGATAGATAGATAGATAGATAGATAGATAGATAGATAGATAGATAGATAGATAGATAGATAGATAGATAGATAGATAGATAGATAGATAGATAGATAGATAGATAGATAGATAGATAGATAGATAGATAGATAGATAGATAGATAGATAGATAGATAGATAGATAGATAGATAGATAGATAGATAGATAGATAGATAGATAGATAGATAGATA